>CM067306.1:15205156-15250550 GCA_034231615.1 Meghimatium bilineatum | reverse complement strand
GAGACTGAAAGGGTCATACACACGAATATCTGAGGTTTGAAAAATAAGGCACGCAAGCATAATCCGGTTCACCAATCCCATTTGGATTAGCCCGTCACGCTGATTAAAACCAATAATATGCACTGACCCCAAGAGAAGAAAAAATATAAAATAACACACAATATCTATGCCACGAATACTTGCACGGGGACTAGACATACGCTTGTTCGTCAATTGCATGCAAATAATGCTCCATGTGGCGCGTAGGTTCAAAAATGTTGACCGTGTCTGATTTATGTAGACATACAGAAACATTCCTGATGGCATCATACAACAGAAACACAAATATACAAATATATGTAAGTACTTACCAAGGGCCAGTTGTAGGGCGGAAACCTTGCTGGAGAGCCATGTTGTTGAATGTGTTACCACGGGCTCAGCTCAGCACTCATATACGTCGGATAGCCACCCAGTCCAGCATGGCGCCCAATAGGTGTTGCAAAATCCTGCAGTTGGATCGCTTCGGGCCACTACCAGGTGATGTTGAATTGAAAGGAATATGGCTCCCCGACGAATGTAAAGTATTAGTTGGAGTGTATGCTGTACCGTCATTCGAGGTGGTCCAAAGTGGCGAAGTTGTGGCGTGTTCATGTTCTGTGTAGGCGTGCCCATATATTGAACAGGCAGCATTGTTCTAGTCGATGGGACATAAACTGGACTGGTGCCTATTCATTGACATGGAAAAAAAGTAAACATTTAACTTACTCATCAAAGTTTATGACCCACCAAAACAATAAGGTACAATGATATGATGATGGTTCTAGCAGATTGTGAAGAGCAATCACATTCAAAACTGTCCTCTGACAACACGAACATAAACATATGTTCGTAGTTGCACTCATACAAGTGCTCATATCTTTCTCTAACCTCTCTTTATATATATATATATGTAATACATATATATATATATATAATATATATATATATATATATATATCTATATAATATATTATATATATATATATATATATATATATATATATATATATATATATATAGTATATATATATATATATATATAATAGTTTCCTGGTCCGGCTGGTCCTCTTCTAACACCGAGACATAAAGGCAGACTGCTACATTATCGTAGTTTTCGAGATTCTAAAAAAAAATTGCTTCTCAGAGAAACATGGATTTGAAAGAAAACTTACCTCTCAGAGAAAGGTGGATATTGAAAGCAAAATTTCCTCTATTACAATTTCTACTCAGAGATAAATAAATCTTGAAAGCAATAAATGAACTCAGAGAAAGGTGGATGTTGACAGAGAGATTGATACTCAAAGAAAGATGGAGGTTGAAATAAATATTTACATGCAGTGTGAAAGCTAGTTTCATATTCAGAAAAAGATTGGAAGAGAGATCCAAACCTACAAATGGATGTTGAAAGAAATATATGTAATCAGAGAAGAATGATTCTTGAAAGAATGAATGGAATATTCAGAGAAACATTGATATTGGAAAAAAAAATTTGCAACCAGAGATATAACAATCCCCATCTTTATTTGAACGTTGTGTTACCAGTGCCAGTACCAGTGCCCTACCAAAATCACTCTTTAGAAAGATTACAACATGCAAGACGACATGCCTGAGAAAATGTCAGACATGGCCCCAACGAAAACGAGAACGATTATAACATGTGAGATGAAATGCCTGAGAAAGGTTATAAGCGTCACCAGAAGATACGGAATGAGGACATCAGAGATAGTAAAGACCATATCATGCAAACAATATACAGAAAGACAACAGATCAGCCACCTTATGCGAATGGAACCATCACAACCAGCCATCCAGGCATATAGAAAGAACGACTGCATAGCAAAAAGAAGACCAAGAACAAGATGGAAAGATTCAATCATAGAGATTGTTAAAAATCACGACCTAAACCATGATAAGGGCAGCAAAGTTGGCCAAAAACAGAAAATTTCAACTCCCCACGATGCCTGACAGCATTTGTGGAAAAGACGATAGATAGATATCACGCAGAGAAAGATGGACGTTAAGAGAGTGATTTTCACCTAGGAAGAAGATTGATATTACAAGAATTACAATGTAAGATTTTCACCTAGGACGAAGATTGATATTACTAGAATTACAATGTAAGATTTTCACCTAGGACGAAGATTGATATTACTAGAATTACAATGTAAGATTTTCACCTAGGACGAAGATTAATATTACAAGAATTACAAGATTCACAGACTTGTCCTAATACCGCTATGTCAGGAATTCTTTAAATGTGTTTTCTTCATGACACAGTATTATTTAATATATCAATATATCAATTGACATTCTTTCCAGAACATTGTCTTCGTCGTGTGTACTCTGAACGCCTCTCCTTATGATAGTATTTAGAAGCTACCTGTCAATTAGTTTCAGTAATTGTAAAATTTCATTTTCTTTCTTTTTCTCTGTCCATAATATATTGTTTAATACATTGTATAAATAAAACAAAGGGGTGTTTACCGTCATAGACATAGAAGACATTACAGTATAAACTGCTATTGTACATACCAGAATGGAGATAACCATTGGACATGGATTCTTGTCCGTAACCAGTAGCTGATGGGGGCAGCGCAAGACCTCCTTGGTACATCTTGTTGTGCCTGTAGTCTCCTCTAAACGATCCTCCAAAATACTTAATATTAGAGGCAACACCTCCTGCGTCACTGTCTACAGCGTACAACTGGTTGCAAAAATTACTGTTCTTCACATTTGTGTCACAGTTAGAGCTGATGTCACTTGAGGACGTGGATTCTCTACTGCTACTTTCGTATGAATTGTCCGCGCTTCCAGTGAAGCGTTTGTAGCTGAAACTGCTAGTATTTCTATTTGTTATATCTTCCTTTTTGGAGAAGATGTCAGTGTATGATACCTTGTTGTCTAAATTGTCAAAGAAATGCTCAACGTCCTTGCTCCCAAGCAAGGGACCAGTTAACTGCTGCGCGATGCGAGTCAGGCCAGGCTGCATCCCACGGCGTATTCTAAAGAAATGTCTATAATGGTAGTATCGGAGGTCAAGATTGGCACCAATGCATTCAGAATATTGAAAGTTGCCAGCTTGGAGTGTGAAAGTCTGCCAAATAACTTTTCAACCTGCGAAAATAAATAAAATGGTTCTACAATTTGTTTGTTAGTTTGTTAAATGGGGGATTAAAGCCTCTGGCTGAGGCACGATGTTTTCATCCTAAGACCTATAACTATGTTGGTTATATCACGCCACCATTATGTACTACAACTAATCATTTCTAGCAAGACGCTTCCAGCGTTAAGTAAACATTCTGTGGTAGTACTCTACGATACCATGTTATAGGACAAATCATGTCTATCGTATACGAGTCTTAGAAGTTACATTGCTTCATTATGGGAATTAGTGTCAACATCACGTGACAGCAGTCCAACTTTTTTAAATTATACGTAATTGCATACAGCTTCCGTGACTCTGAGATTAAATCCCTAATGAACCGTTACATTAAACTAATTTTATGAATGCAAATTAATCATGGACAATCAGCATCACAGTTTATTTTTTAAAATGGGGAAGTGGGTTTCATCGCAGTCTCCCACAAACATGAATTTGACCCATTTTAGGGGGTGATGAGTATTCTATAGGGAAGTTGACCCCTTAGAATGGTAATGATTTATGGTTTTAAAGGGTCAACTCCCTTTCAGTGTTTAGATTCCAAACACCCCTTCAGTCATGGTTCAGTCATGTTTACATGGATACTTAGAATTTTTTTAAACCCGAATTAAAAAAAGGATATAATCTACATGATGTATATTGCAGACTAATGATTACAGAGTATCATGGACATATAAGAATTAGAAGCGTAATGAAGATGTATATAAGAGAATTACTGGGCAGATTACTTCTGTAGTTTGCCATTGCTTTCAGGAGGAAATCCTTTAAACGAATAGCACACACAGAAATGAAATTCATTTTATACGCCATTTTTAGCGGACGTTTTCAAATTATGACAACGAATAAAGTGAACGTACAATTAAAAAGTACTGCTGTGAATTATGAGCATTTACCTCATTGAAAGTGCTGCTGTGAACTAGAGCTGTTAGCTAATATAAAGAGGTACTGTGGAGAACTATCATTTACTCATTACCGTAGATACTTCTTTGGATGGACATACCTAAATAAATTTCATTTCTTCGTTTGCTTTTTTGGTGTAATTTTGCTGAATTATGTTTGGTAAAATCAGTGAAAAGGCGGGAGGTGGGGCGTAGCAATTTCAAAACTAAAAATTACAAGAAAAAAATGTCACTACTGGAATCGAACTCGCCATCTTGTGAACACAAGGCAAATGGCTTAACCAATATGCCACGGATATCACCAGATGTGTAAACTCTGACCATCACACTTAATTCGCCCTATCTCACTCATTCTTTCTGTCTCACTCTTTCGTACTATCTGATCAAACAACTCCTCCTTAGATTAATTCTGAAGTACGCGAGGCTTGTCATATTTGACATCCTTCTTGTTATCATCCAGAGGTTATCAGTAGGTGGGATTTTTTAAACCTTCTTTCTCTAATCCTTTCCCGATATTCTATGGTTCTTGAAATCCTTCCGCGATGGCCTCTTTTCAAACCTCTTCACCTCTCACAAGTCCGCACAAGAATTTGAGCCGTGATAAACGTTGTAGCTGTTCACAGATTTCAGAGACTAGATGTACCTCTTAGAGATAAATTGTGCAACAACCAGAGAAGAGCCAGGCTTGTTACTAGAGTACTTTATGACATGGAGAGCTTCTCATAACTCTTAAAAGCCGCCGTTGTTTTGTTGTGACTTTGGAGTACCTAGTTCATGGCACAAACAAACTCGTGGGTTTTCCCATGTCCATATCGCTCACCGGGGGGAAAAGTATTACCTCGAAAATAGTGGGTCTGGACCACGAAATTGAGAAAATCATATCGCATATAGAACAAAAGTGCCGTAAAGACACTTTATATCAAAATAAAATATCAATTTATAAATTGTTCATCTCTTGTGTTCGTTCCAAAACTCCTACAGATTATCAGGATATAGTCCATAGAGCGGAATGTTTCATGAGTTGTGACATGGTTTGGCCGGGATACAGCACATTTAGATTAGCACTTCCGACTTTTGGGGTCACTTTGACATTAAATGGGACAGTGAATCCGTGACCGTTTCCGGTATATAAGACATATTGGCTAAATCTTCTTAATGATTCATTTGACTATTCCCTTGATTTTCATTGGCTGTCACACAAAGTATAAACAGTGACAACAGAAATATTTGAGTTGGACAATTTGAGCGGAAATAGAAAGCTTAATACGGGCTTTTTAAAACAAAAATATATTTGAATAATGCACATCAATTATACAGACTATAAATCAAATATTCATTCATTCATTAGGTGTCATCCCGGCTGGCGTAGAGATCATGGGTCTCCACATCTCTCTATCTCCAGTATTATGTATGAAGATCGTTGTTGTTTCCCTGCTATGCCAGGTTGTTAACTGTCTCTTTTCTAACGTTGTCTTCCTCTGTCTCCGTTGCCTTCGATCTTGCCTATTGTGACTATGTTCTCCAAACCTCCTCGTCTCATAACGCGGCCAAAAAATGGAAAATAGTCTTTTTCTTATATTACTGATAAAGATACGTTCCAAACAAGACTTTTTCCACACCCCCAAATACGTTTTCCTGGCACTCCATGGTAATATCAGCGTTCATCTGTAGAACAACATCTCTAATGTCTTTAATTTTCCACTTGCCTGTTTGTATATTGTCCAAGACTCGCATCCACATGTTTGTATATTGTCCAAGACTCGCATCCACATGTTTGTATATTGTCCAAGACTCGCATCCACATGTTTGTATATTGTCCAAGACTCGCATCCACATGTTTGTATATTGTCCAAGACTCGCATCCACATATTAGTATATTGTCCAAGACTCGCATCCATATGTTTGTATATTGTCCAAGACTCGCATCCACATATTAGTATAGGAGTTATATAGCCCTGCAGAACTCTCTTTCTCACCTCTAATGTATATGCAAGAAAGAAAATGAATGCTCTTGCGGGTCATTTATGCTATTTATGTTCACATTTGACTAAATTCAAACATATATTGTGCACATTGAAGAAACAACTTTTTTCTCCAAATTATTAGTCATTTAACTTATATCTCTTGTGAGGAAGCGCGAACATTTCAACCGTACACATTAATATATTTGGTTATAACAGTTTATGAACACTAAAGCACAAAGACGTTCGTGGTTCAGGTAATCTTGCCACATTACCTATTAAATTGATATTCTTCATAATTGTGCAAGGGGGTTAGAAAAATAAATATTTTACTTGAAAATTAAAAGTGTGGCACTTATCCGTGCCTATAACTCGCGCATTAATACATGCCTGCCTAACCTTATAAGTAAACTTTCGAAGTAATCTCTTACAGCAATCATTATAACAGTGAAGGTGCCAAGGGCGCAGCGAAATATGAAAGGTAAACAGCTCAGAAGAATGTCAGCATTAATCATACTTTCAATTTTGTCAAAAATGTATATTTGATTTTTATTAGTGTATCTCTACATTTGTACAAATCATCGTTTATCATCGTAACTCTACTTCCGTTGAGTTGGAAGGTGCCAGTCATATTAAGCGGTTTTCAAACTTCGCATTACAGAGTCGTAGTTTTGTGGTCTGTCAGACATGTAAGAGGCAACTAGAGAGGGTTTAGAGGGTGTTGTTTACCACATTTTGGGTTTGAGTAAATAGCTCAACAAAAATAAAACAAAACAAAAACAAATATTTACCGTATACACGTAACATCAACAGAAACATCTATTCTGGGCAGAATGGTATATCAAAGACATCTAATCGTATTCCTAGAAAGTAGTTAAGGTAATGGTACGCTGAGCTATGAATCAGCACCATATCACCCGCTTTTCCCATAAGTGTTCTGCTGCAGTCAGTGGTTTATCAAAAATCGCTTGACTAGAGTCGCCTACAAATACTCGCACAGCAATGATGGTGGCATTCCTTGAACTTGCCAGACAATGAGCTCTGGTACGTTTGTTCTTGGTGTTAATGGGAACAACGGCAGTATTGTTCATTTCATACCACGAATAACGAGTGAATTATAACCTGAGTCTGCGGGTCAGTGGGCGAGTTATTTACTATTACACTACCACGGTTACCAACCTGAAGTAGTCAAATCGTAAAACTTTCAATTATCATGGAATTTAAAAAAAAACTGAATAAGAAAACAAAAAATGACAAATGAAATGCTCCATAACATTGAATGCGAAATCACTAAAATTTCTCATATACTGCGGAAAAAAAGAAGGGGGCGGGGGTGAAGTATGTATTAGTTCAAACCCCTCCCATATCAGTCTAGGTAAATAGAACACAGAGCTCGATCTGCTCCATGTTCTTGTTTTATTCTTGTTTTGTTCCTCTCGAACGTGCAAATCTGAAATGTGTCTCCTCTATAAATAAGTAAAGTAAAATTTACAAATAACATGTAACTGCCGTAGGGGTGTGAGATGTTTATGATCTCACATTTCAGAGGATATGCTATATGAGGGCGGTAGCCATCACCTCTCCATCACAATTTTTTATTCCCGGACTCATCCGGTATCCAATTCAGGGTGGGTCGACCCGGGAGACGTTGCGGTCGTGAAAAACATATCCGCTTCAATTGAGAATAAAATCAGGACACCTCATATGCGAAACCAGGACGCTAACTACTGCGCTACGCGTTTGCAAATATATATGAATGCGTAACTCGAACAGGGGTCCGTAGAGTTTTTCTCCCAATGTTTCTCTGAGTCAGTGTATTTGCTCAACATTTCATATTCCGGACATTCTTGAAGAATATGCTCTGCTGTGTGAGGTGCCTGTCCATGTGTATACATTACTGCGTTGTCAATATTAAACTTTGTGTACATGTGGCTGCGGAGTCGGCTGTGTCCTGTGCTACGGTGCAGAATGGCAAGATGGTCTGGTCTGTTCATAATTTGGTAGTCATCTTGTGTTGGAGTTGGCTTTCTAACTGCTTTGATCATCTGTTTCTTTTGATGGTATGTTATTGACACATCTGGTCAAACATCAGTAGCTCCAAATTAGTCAGACGATCTGCTTTCTCGTTTCCAGGTATTCTACAATGCGATGGTATCAACTGCATAGCTTACTTTACTTTGATTTCTTAGTTCGGGCAGTAGTATTTACAGGTCTGGTAGTTTTCTGGATGAGCGCTTGGAGAACTGATCTGAAATCTGACAGCAATACTACAGGACGAGAACAAAGATAGGCGCTCAGCAGTTCACCGTTGCCATCTTGATTTTCTAGATTTCTTAATCTGTTGGTACTTTGATTGGATCCCTAACATTGTTTGGTACTCTCGCTCTCTCCCTCTCTCTATATATATATCCCTGTTTTTTTAGTTTTTACTGTTACTGCATTCTCTGTTGATCATCTGTATATACTCCGATACATATGTCGTGTGGATATTCGTAACCAAGTGTAACTTAGTAACTGACTACTATGACCAGTTTATTATCTTGAAATGCAACCTCTATCTTTTTAGAAAGTTCGGTTACTTGATCTTCAGTAGAGTAGCATTACTTCAAGCATGTCTGCTGTGATAAAGAGGTCTTTACTTTCAAGGTACCACTAAGGTATGTGGTTTATATATATTCCATGGTGTTGTTTAGTTTTTTGTGAGACTGATTGGTCAGTAGTTGGAGACTGTGTTGTTGTCTTTTCCTGATTTTGGAATTGGAATCATGACTGCTTCCCTCCAATTCCGTTGAACTTTGCCTGTAGTCCAACATATAGTGATGGTATGCGGCAGTTGTGTAATCCCATAGTCGTAACCTTCGATAAAAGTTACCATGTTGTTCTGACAGACTGACGTTATGCTTGAACTAGTTACAGGCACGGCGTGGGTGTGCGGAACAACAAAGAAACCTGTCGCAGGGGCCAGAGTTGTGCCCTGATGTCGACGTCTGTTTTTCGGCAGAATTAGACGAAACACCATCGAGTCGGACGGCTGGTGGAACAGATGGCGGAGCACTTATGGGAATGACCCATGTGCTGTAAGGCAAGTTTCTAATCAAGAATCAAGGCAGGTGTGTATTTGCTGCAATTCCCAAATTTTTCATGATTTCATTGGAAACTCCATGAGCACCTGGTGATTCTTCATACTGCATACTCGAGTTCTCTGAGTGTGAATGATGCCTCCATGACTTCAGATATCGTTCAATCTTGTTAAATGTTTTCTCCCTTCTCACGAATCTCCAGTTGTTTCTATGGGTGAAATTTGATGTTTTTGTCTTCAGCAAATGATTTTGCAAAGTTGTCAGCTGCCTGTTTCCAAATGAGGGATAAGAAGGAAAAGAGAACGAGAAAAATGAGGGTAGGAAGAAAGGGAGAGAGAAATGCTGAATAAAGAAGAAAAGGGAAACACAAAAATGAGGGACAGCAAGAAAAGAGGGAAAGAAAAATGAGGAAAGGAAGAAAGGGAGAGAATAATGAGGGATAAGAAGAAAAGAGGGTTTCGTGTAAAATATAGAAGTGCGTTACACATTTTTTGACCTATTCCCTAGTACTAATTATCATATTCTGATTTCATAAAACCAACCGAAGACGGATGTGTCGGGCTATTGGCGCAAATAAGACGGCAACACAAGACATTTACATTCTCTGGACCACAACCTGCTGGAAATCTAGTAGGATCATGGCACTGCTACATGGGATATCCACCGGGAGTTCGAGAATGAACTTGGAGAAGAAAAATATTTCATGAAGAGATAGTTTGAACCTCTCTAAATCTCTATCTTTGGACTTGTGTAGAATATACGTGTATTCAATCTATCATTTAAATTGCAGTGTTTCTCAACATTTCACATCCACTACACATCAAATATCCTCCCATAATTCTACTGCACATCAAAGATCTTTCAAAATTTCTCTACACAACAAATCCTACCCAGAATTCAGAGACACTCCGAAAGTAAATATATGTACTAAAAATGTGAAAGACATATTCTACATTATGTTTTTGTACTTGATAAAAATATATAAAAGAATAAGAACTATACCCATATATTTAGTTGTATGTAATACTTAAAACAATCTATGTATTCTTATATAACAATCCGGTTCTGTCGTTGAGTATTAGAGTGAGACTTGGGCGACCTTATGGTAGCAGGTTCACACCACGCCGGCAGCATCCATGCATCTGTACTATTCAGACGGCAATCGCAAACTACTGAATGTATTTATATTGCCTAAAATATGAGTAGGCCTACAACAAATCAACTATGATTTTCAGATCGCTAGGTCTGAATATGATATGAAATAATTTGATAAATAGATAAGTATATAATAGGTAAGTCTATAGCTGTCTAAAATAGGTAAGTCTTTAATAGGTAAGATTATAATAGGTGTCTATAATAGATAAGTCTAAAATAGGCTTATATAAGATTAAATATTAACAATGATAACAATATATAACAATAGTTTTTAATAAATTGTCAAAGAAGAAAGGTTGTACTCATGGCAGAACGTGGTGATCATGGGTTATTACTGCACTGGAATGCATCCTCTTCAGGGACTACATATACATTCCCCCCTCCGGAAAATACAATGAAAATGCCTTTGAGAAAACAAACATTACGCAAGTCCTGGTGCCACCTTGGTTACTCAATAGGTCATGTGGTTTCGTCCGAAAGACTATAGGCTGTCAAGAGAACTGCTCATAGCTAAAGGATTTCTATGTTTCTTCAGCGCTGAACACTGCATAGAGTATACAACCGGAGCTCTTCAGTTCGAGCGATGTGATGCTACGGTGTGTAACTCTTGTATGCCGTAAAAACCTATACTCATACTCTTTGATGGTTGTTCTGTGAAGCGTCTCTCTTGGTCTTCCTTGTTTTCTTTTGCCATCTAGTACCCATTTTACAGCTTATAATGGCAATCTGTTGTCATTTATTCTGTCCATCGTTTTCCCTCTTATTCAAGAGTCTTCTAGGGCATTTATTTTCAAATAAGTTTAATTTCTTCTCCAGCGCCGTTGTCATTTTCCAACTTCTGCAACCATATGTGAACAGATATATCACATTGGAGATGAACAGTCGTAGTTTGGTATGTTTACTTATTGTTTTTCATTTCCAGATGTTTGTTAGTTGGTGGAAAGTAATTGATACCAGCGCAATTCTGATAGAAATCTCTTTTGTTTTCTTTTTAACAGGATTCATTATCACCTCGGCACACCTAACATCAACTCAAGGCACAAACTTTCGAGCACTGCCTTATGGCTTACTGAAGCTGATCAAATTATGTTTAAATGTTGACACGAAATTTAATTAGTGCAATCATTTATTGAACATACAAGATAAATTGGCTGTAACCTCTGATTGATTGTTTCTGCGAATTGCAAGGAAAATATTTTTTCCTCAGAAAAATAGAATTGACGATACGAATAAAAATGTGTTAACAGTTTAAACAACGGGCTGCGTCGACGTTTCGATCAATAGATCTTTATTTAAAAAAATAAAGGACAGACGTTGAACAAGGAATTAAAAAATTAATTTTACATGAGCTGGTATTTAAGCGCTGGTATATGAGCTGGTATTTAAGCTGGCATATAAGAGCTGGCATTTAAGCACAGAATTAATTTCTTAGTGTTCCCTCTCACACTCCCATATAGTTCTCTTGTATCTAGGTAATGATCCTACTAGATTTTCAGCAGGGTGTATTCTAGAGAACCGAAATGTATGTGTCACCATTTTATTTGGGCGCATAGTGCATCCGCGCAACACATCCGAGGTATAAAAGTGATTGATTATCGGGTAAAAATGCTGTTCCGTCCACCGTTGTGCTATAAATAGCGCACTTTTTACATTAACATCACCATAATTAGAGAATTAATTATTAGTTCTAATCACTGATTCTAACTGATTTTAACCCCCCCCCCCAAAAAAAAAAATAATAAAAAAAAATATATAAACTAATTCTAATCCTTTTAACTCCCATTTACCAAAATCTATAATTTTTACGCAACTTATCTAACACTGCAGTCACAACGGTGGACGAAACGTCAGATGCACTGATTCTCGCTATAAAATTAAACTGATTTGTCATAGACACAAACAGATTAAGTTATAAGGGGACTGTATTAATTGAATATATAAATATCCTATAAAGAAAATATTACAATATAAGCGGTATATATAATATAGAGGAAGTCGCTGTGCGCTCATTGTGGTTTGCTAAAAGAGACTGGCCACCCAGTTTGCCCAAGAGTACATAAACACAGGAAAATTAACTGCGCTATTAAAAATTATAAGTAGATCTGTTGTAAAAGTGTATGCATTAAAAGTATAGAGTGTACGTACAGCTGTATTTAGTTGGCGGACTCAAGTCCAACGCCTTTGATCTGCTGTTTTTTTCACTTTTTTTCGTGTGGCTGCTAACGAAATATTGTATATAGTTAATTGTAAAACTTTCAAAGTCTAATTAGGTCTAATCGAGAATCAACTATAACTATGGGGAGATAAAATGCAGAAAACTATAACATGAAGATAAGTATTAAACATAAAAGATAAGATAAGGTGAACTAACTTACCGTGTTTTCTTGATACGCCCAATCAGATGTCAGAAATTCTGAAGAGCCTCAAAATGCTTTTGTATGTGGTTGTAGAGATATTGATAATTATTCATGCAATCTCCACTCTGTACAGATTCCTCTACTCGTTCAATCCCTAACACTTTCGTCTTATCCTGTGGGTTAGTTCTAATTCACTGGATTAATGTGTTATCATGAAAGAAACTAAACATTAAGCTCACAATATTTCAGCCGGCGAGACATTGAACAATCAGTCACACCCCTATCTCTTTTCTTCACGCAAGCAAAGGCAAATCGCTTATCCTTTTCTGCCAGTCAGTCTATGATACGCATGTCACATTTCAAATGGGAGAGGATTGGCCGACCTAAATGTTTATCAGTAAATTAAACCAATCTTAAACCGCTTGAGATAATAGCTCCGCTGCTACGCTAGCGGGTATTGGCTGAAAGATGAAACCTCTTGAAGATTGACGAATGCTAGCACAGTTTGTTTGTTGTATCACTGACGCAGGATGTAATAAGAGAGAAGTAGGCGGAGATATCTTAGAAACGAAAAGTGTAAGACGCTGTTTCAGAGCTTTATTGACACTTAACAATCAGGCAGCAACACCCACTCACAATGTAGAAAGCGAGTAATCGCAAAATGAACGCTGTACTTTAGACTGTTTCTTCATAACTATTCCACGGGCACGTAGAACTTCAGTCCTATATGTTTTCCTTGTTACTTAACTTCTAAAATAAAATAAAAATTTGCTCAATATTTGTTAATTATTGAGAACAAAAGATTTGTGCTAAGAAATTAAATAATCTTTAACGCGCAAAGCATAGGTCTATAACATGTGTCTTATTTTTTTTTGCGCGCGTTCCCTGAATATCTCACGTTTCAATTTTCATTAAATATTGTTGATGTCATTCGTCCATCACAAATGATGATGACAAGTTGTTACGTCCTCTTTTGAAAATCGGTTAGAGATATGTCTTTGCTCCATTCCATGTCTAGAGTCAGTGGGAAAATCTTTTCCCTTCGGGTGAATTTTAGCGGATGTATAAATGACTTGCACTGGGGATATTAATTAAAGTGAGTAGGAATTGTGCAACGCGTTGACCTAACTCTTTTGTCGGACCTCTTTTGAAAAGAGTGCCAAGAAACGAGTCGACGGCTGGATGTGAGGTTCGATACAGTGAATGGTCATGGTTTCTTCATGTAATACCCGTGTGTCTACTATAGATACACAGTTTGATATGGACTGATTACACGTAATGGGGAAATTGGTGCAGCAGATATAAACCTAAACCATTTAGAAGGACATACCAATGATTCAATATAATATGCCCCTTACATATAATGTTACTCTATCGCTCCTATTCTTATCGTTCGCAGTTTGACATGTCTACACAGCAAGTCATGTTTTCTTAATAAATGCTGCTGTATTTGAAAGCTCCTCAGTGCTTCCATACAATTTCTCCTATTTATATGCTCTCTGTGTCTATTCTTTATCAATTTTTTAAATTTCTAAATAGAATTGTCAATAAAAGTGATAAAAAGTAAAAAAAAATGTACATATAGTGTTTATCAACAATAAATGTATAGAAATTAGTAATTTTGGTTGTATCTAAGCTGTAAACCATAACACGGTGAATTTGTTATCTTAGCTGCATTCTGATAATCTGCAGAAGTTTGAGAATGAACGCAGATGAAAAAAAAGTATTCTTATCGACGTGAGAGTCTCTTCCTCCCTCATGAGAGTCTATTTCTCCCTCATGAGAGACTGTTCCTCCCTCATGAGAGACTGTTCCTCCCTTATGAGAGACTGTTCCTCCCTCATGAGAGACTGTTCCTCCCTCATGAGAGACTGTTCCTCCCTCATGAGAGTCTATTTCTCCCTCATGAGAGTCTATTTCTCTCATGAGAGTCTATTTCTCCCTCATGAGAGTCTGCTCCTCCCTCATGAGAGTCCGTTTCTTCCTGTGTCCATGTTGTTTCCAAAGTATGTTTCTAATGCTATGATTGGACTTCCTGTTGTGATGTCACTTAGTATAATATCACGTGTTATCGTGCTACTTTCACTACATACCAATAGACCATAGAAGAAATAAACACCTTCTCTTTGATCTCTCCTTTTCAATATCCCCATGACCGTCTCACTATCCGTCTCTGTGGCAGGGAGATACCGATCTTAAATGGGATAGTCAATATACACGGCTCAATTTCCACGGCATTCTTTTGTGCTTCCAGACCGTTAATAAAAGAATGGCAGCCAACTAAACCGAAATATTTTCTATAAAATCATCACATTCTAAAATGCTCTGTTGGTCACTAAGTCCTAAATAGGACATGCTATCAATATCTCTGACTATCACCTCGTTACTCTAATAGGACATGCTATCAATATCTCTGACTATCACCTCGTTACTCTAATAGGACATGCTATCAATATATCTGACTATCACCTCGTTACTCTAATAGGACATGCTATTATTATCTCTAATTCTTACTTTGTTACTCTTCTTACCCATCTTAAAAGCGTTTTAAAAAGGGTAGAGGATAGACTTCATTGTACTCGGGTCACCCTAAATATTTTTCGTCCCTCTCAACGAAGCGGCACGCCGCCTGCTGAGAGGACTCATAGCAGGTAACCCCGATGTACCATGCGATAATCTAGTGACTTTCGAAAAATTCCACATTATAAACAAAACGTCGGTAGTGGGATTTGAACCCGCGACCTCTTGAGCACATAGTTTAACTTCTTACTAATTGTCCACTTCTTACTATCCATCGTTCCTTCCACATTGGATGCATTTAGTTTGTGTACTCCTTTAGCAGGGGAACTCAGCGCTTATCAAAATGTCACCCAATGCATGTCACGGATTCATAAATAAGAGTCAAGTATTGGCTCCTACACCAACCTTGTAACTCCCATTGTCTCTTTCCATCGCTCTGTCACCATCCACATATTTCACATCACCCACTCTTTCTCTTCCTCTACACTTTCTCTAATACAGGTTTATATTCCAACACCCCCTGCGTTGTTTCAGCCTACCTCCTCATCTCGAGACACCCCCTGCGTTGTTTCAACCCTACCTCCTCATCTCGAGCATCTTCAATTGCTCTAATGGCACTGACCACAGAGACCAAACTTTTGTCTAGTGCTGGTTTATAGTTTACAACTGCTTTGATAGATACTTGACGTCTGAGGGTCAACTCTAGGCGCTGTTTACACGATATTCGTGTGCGGAAGAGAGCCGTGTTATTTAGACGAAGCACGTGCGATCTGGCATGGGTGCCATTATTTCAAGAGTGTTCTATGTTTCAGATTTCATCAAAAACGTTACTGTCAGTTTTGTGAGGGTAAAGTATGTGAGTGCAAAGTGCGCGAGCATGAAGTTCGAGGGTGTGTTGACCATGAGTGTAAGTCCGTGAAAGTGCTGACCATTAGTGTGAGGTCTGTGAATGTGTTAACTAGGAGTGCGGAACCCGTGACTGTATTAAAATTATGAAGTAAAATTAACTTTGTTGGCAACATTGATATCACTGAATGATGTTAGGCTTTTATTTGAATGTATTTCTGCATAATAAGACCCATATCATGTCCAGAGTTGCCATCATCACATATTTGGGACCCGAAATATTGGAAGGTGATAATTTCTATAAGTTTGTGGCTGTTTAACCGGATATTTATGGGATCTTTATTGGTTTCACTAATTACCAATATCTCGTTTTTGTCAATGCAAATTTCGAGGCATCTGAAATTTTGTTTTCAAGAAAAATGTTAAAAATGTTTTCAAAACATTAGAAGCAGACAATCAATATTTTTTAGGGCACATTATGTGAAAAGTAAAACTTGAACATTTAGTATCCAGCGGAAAGATCAAAAGGAGAAGAGACAGGAAGATAAAAAGAGGTATTTCTGGATTGGTTGTCACTGTGGCACAAAAAGATGTCACCAACTGAACTTATTAACACCACAAGAGACAGAAAGTTGTGGAGAAGCATGAGCGCCTACGCCATTCGGCATGTAACTTGATTAATTAATTGATGTTCCTATTTCCATGAAAGACAATCTATTTTCCCACTAAGCTCATATCCCTCGAACATCGCTTCAGAACAAGTAGAAATATTGTAGAACTAAGCGTAGTTCTCATCATATACTTGTTTTATTTTGATTCAACAAATTATTCGCCCATGTGTTGCCGGGGCCCGAAAGGGGAGCAAAGAATAGCAACACTATTTACCTTCCATGCATGTCGTAAAAGGCGACTAAGGAGGTTGTGGGATGGAGTTGGCTGTACCCCAAACAGTGACCCAAAGTCAGGCCTAAAGGTGCAGATATCGCAGCAATGCTGTAAACCATGACACAACGCATTACGTTCTCCGGACTACATCCTGCTAATCTGCAGGAGTTTGAGAACGAACGCAGACGAAGAAGAAGAAGATTCAACAAATTGTTAACGATGATGCATTTGAATTCAGTGAGAACCTTGTATGCGTCTGCATGTGGAAGGAGGTTTTCCAGAGCTCCTTTCATACTCAGAAGCCTCCAGGTCTCCGTGATATTCAAGCAGGGCCGTAAATATAATCTCAAGAAGGTGGGAGGCGGGTTTAAATAAAAAAGGTCATTAATTTGTCCTCATGAGTCATATAGCCTTTTTGGTGACAATTTTGATGAATTTTGTGAAAAAATTTCTCAGGCAGATTATTTATTTTTGGCTTTTGATCTGTCTTTTGACCAAGTTCCAAGTACAAAAAGTAATGTTCCGGTTTACTAAAGGGGGGGGGGGGGGTTTAACACACCGAGCTTTAAAATCAAAGCTTTAATAAAAAACATCTTATACAGAGAGAAGCTATAGGTGTATGTAGAAGGATTGTTTTACCATTTTTTAAACATACTATCATTCATATAAAAGCCTGTAATCATTTGATTGCATTAATGTTCCGCACTTTTGACCTGCATAACTGCAGTACAGATAATATACATACAACTAAGTCGTAGATACGTGTGGGTGGATGGACGTTTGTTGTGTGGCTGTGTAGAATTTAACCCCCACGAATTAGGAAAGAGAGTGTTATAGTTTATAAGCCAAGAAAAAAAAAACAGATGGGTCCCCACTATCGTTCTTTATGCGATGAAAAGGTTAAAATATTCTGGGTTTTTTTTCCTCTAGAAAAGATTGAAAATAACGTGAGAACATAATATTTTCTTAATACAAAATATACTTTTAAAACTGAAATAAAATCCTACATAACATTACATAAAACATACAAAAACCTAATCTAGTGTCTGCATATAGTTGATAAGGAGGGGGGGGCAGGGCTAATGTTCTGATCCCCCACTTACCTCTTTAGGAACTCAACACATCTTGTACAAGGCTGTACTAGGAGGTATAGCGGTTTACATCATACCCCCTCCTCCCGCTTCATAATATATATTTCTTCAAATTGTCCACAACATACAACATTAAAACGGAAGAAATGCTCTTACTTTAGACTTACGAACCCCAACCACTTACCGAAGGCACAACTTCAGCACTAATAGTCATTTCCTCTAGTGTTATAAAGAGATTCCATCGCCTACGGCTCTGATAGTGAACTCTTCTAGTGTTAGAAAGAGATTCTAGCTCCTACGGCTCTGATAATGAATTCTTACAGTGTTAGAAAGAGATTCTAGCTCCTACGGCTCTGATAATGAATTATTACAGTGTTAGAAAGAGATTCTAGCTCCTACGGCTCTGATAATGAATTATTACAGTGTTAGAAAGAGATTCTAGCTCCTACGGCTCTGATAATGAATTATTACAGTGTTAGAAAGAGATTCTAGCTCCTACGGCTCTGTTAGTGAATTCCTCTAGTATTAGAGATTCCACCACCTACGGCTATGATAGTGAATTCCTCTAGTATTAGAGATTCCACAACCTACGGCTCTGATAGTGAATTCTTCTAGTGTTAGAAAGAGATTCTAGCATCTACGGCTCTGGTGGTGATTTTCTAGTGTTAGAAAGAGTTCCCAGATAGATTATAATTGTTTAAATTGAAATAGTGAAGGCAGGTATCACACACAATCAGAAATAGTATATAATCCACACTTTGATTCCCGATTGACATTTATATCTCCTTGCATCTGATGCCGTTACACAAGCGTATGTCATTGTACTGGCGGTATGTGTCAATGTCTTAGTGACTTAGTCTGTACACAGTAAATAAAAGGTGTGCAATTTTGTGAATTCTGAAAGTCACATTATCCTATTTTAGCTTCAGAGAGCAATAGTAGTGTAAAGTCACACACCCGTTGCCATTCGTCCAGGGCATTCGTCCGTTTCCGTGTGTAAATTTCAGGGCAGAGGGGGGGGGGGAACCAGGAAGTTGGGTACCAGTGCTCATGTTCTGGAATACTCGAGGAACTGGGCCGTCTCTTCAGAACAAGTGTGGTACTCAACGCTAGTCAGGTAGGAGGTTTCTGGTGAGCCACTGACTAGGCATCTGATTAATTATGCAAAACCTTGTGCTATGGTACTGGTTCATAACCCAGCTTAATTATAACTTTACCATAGCATCGGAGAAGTAAAGTTGACGGGAATTGAACCCACGGTCTATTGTTGATTTAATCCAGGTGACTATCAACGTGTAACTTCATCTCTGTACGTCAGGCTAAAGGTAAATCCATTCTCTAGAATGTAAGGCGGTTTGTCGCTTCAGACTCACCATCTGTCAATTACTAGAACGTGCAACTGACAGGAGGCTCACTGATCATCAAAGTTGGTGAAGATGAACAGACGATCAAACTATCCCTGGGGTTTGATTAGAACAGAATAATAAACAGGACAACTGATTTAACAAGGAGAGACCTGGGAAATACCAATATGTCAATATCGTATATACATTTAATAGTAAAATAGACACACTAACACATCATAAACACGCACATACATATATGCGTGTATGTGTACGTAGATATACACGCATGAATATATTTACACACAAATACTGTGGATCAGGATTTATTTCTATTGCTGACCCCCTGTAAATATTTATTTCTGTCGTGGATCCCCAAAATATCTATCCATTTATCTTCTTAGAGCAATGTTTTAATATTGTAATGTAGGGAATGATGATGATGACAATGATGATGATGATTCAATCCCTTTCGCAATGAGCAGGAAGCTCTTGACAGCTCATAGCTCTTCTAGCGAATGCACAGGGTTTCCTCAGTTGTGGTGCAGTTGTGTAGAGTGTGTTGTGTATAGCTGGAAGTGGTGGTAATAGTTCTTGTCGGATGTCTGTTAGTTTTTGGCACTGCAGTAGTAGGTGTTCAACAGTCTCTTCTTGTGTGTGTGACCAATCGTCAATATAGAAACCTGCTGCCTCATTTAAAAACAGCCTTTTAAAGTGACTAATATGATACTTCCCGTGATTTCCTTTGGTCAGTTTGTGTATTCTTTGTGGCGATAGCCAATGTAAATAACAAGAAAAGTCAAATTAGTTACTTTAGAAAGCTGTTTTGTAATGTACCCACGTGTCTTATATAACGATTGGTCGAAGTTAGTAATATCTGTGCAGCGCAGGCTATGAGGACAACAGTCTTTGACTAATGTTGTTTCTTTTTTTCGTTGAATTTGTGGACATGACTGAAAAGTGCAACTATGGCACAAAAATGTACCGCTTCAGTCGGGAGAAAAATGAAATCCAAAACTTATTTCTTAATGAAAATAAGATGACGGTTATGACACTGATACATTCTCCAGTACTGTGGACTAATACATTGCTACAGTACTAAACCAACTATCAGCCAAATGAGATGGAAATGCAATTCATAATTTCTGCACTATTTCCCATAATCCTGGGTACAGTGTTGGTATTGATTTCTGAAAAGAAAACTTTTGGTATCCACTTTTGAATTTTATTTTTGTTCTTCATTTGTTGTGAGTTCTACAAGTCCCTCTTCTAAATTTGATGATCCTCCTGTGTTTACATGTGACATTGATATAAAACTCAATTTTGTATATTCATGTTTAGAATATTATTGAATCGCTCAATTGAAATAAGCATGAAGAACCTCCAAGTATTGACAGTATGTAAGTAAATCTTCACTTTTTGAGAGAAACGGCTAATAAATTGTAAACGTTGCTATATTCCTTTCGGCCTATATTCCGCTTGAATAGAATAATTTTGGCTTCACTAATATATATATACCCACATATATACATGCTCTATTTTCTCGTTGACATAGAAAATTGACATCTATTTCTGTCAGATGTGGTCAATTTTCCAATTATTAAACAATTGAAGTACAAGATTGCCGAGAAAATTGATAATGTAATACAGTGAATTAAAATTAAACATTTACATTTTAAATGAGTATCCAATTGCAAAAACCATTAAAATAATTAATTTTTAAATATACATTATTCATTTATTCTATAAGTAGACCCCCAAGACTGAATGAGATACCTCAGTTGATTCTGAACCTACCAGTACCCTCTATAATCCTTCAGCCCCAACTGGGGGTGGTAGAGCCCATTTTGGGAACCTATGCTATAGATTAAGGGTATAAGACAAAAACGCAAATAATTATAGTGTACGGTGATTTTAATATTGCAATATAGGAAATAACATCATTGAATATTGAAGCTTTTTAGAAAGACGTCGAGATAGCCCTTTAAGTGTTTATTCTGACTTCAGGCTGGTCGCTTGTCCTGAAGGAGATACCGCAGCATGATAAAGAATTAATATCGGGTTCAACTTTCATTAAAAATAATGTACAATCATCGTTTTAAAACTTATTCAGATTAGGAGGATGTAGTTCAGAGATAGAATGCACTCTGGCATGATTTACAGCGTGACTGCGATAGTGTGCCTATAAGTCTGATACCTTCTATTTCAGTCTAAAAACATATATATAAGCACATCCTATTCATAATGCTGCGATCATTGCACCATGTTTTGGCTGTGGTAATACTGAGATTAATGCACCATGTTTTGGCTGTGGTAATGTTGTAATCATTGCACCATGATTTGGCTATGGTAATGTTGCAATCAATGCACTATGTTTTGGCTGTGGTAATGCTGCGATCAACGCACAATGTTTTGGCTGTGTTTTTGTTTTTTATTTCGCAATACTCATAAGTTAAGTAGGTTGTGTTTGCTTTTTTGAACAGTCCAGATGCAGACTTGTTCGTGGTGGGATTTGAATTTGGCACCTTTGCAATTCGAGACGTACACTGCACCACTTCACCACTTAAGCTAATAAGCTTGTTTTGGCAATATATTAAATAATTGGGGGGGGGGGGATGGCGGTGGGAGGTGGAATGGTGTGGTTTTTCCTCCTGTTTTGCTTATTTCTTAGAACAACTTTAGTGAACTAATTTGCTAAATTGGAGAGGGGTTTGGAGGTTTATATTCCACAAACCTCCCCCTTGTATGAACGCAAAAAAGAATCCATTTTCCACGCGATTGATTGCTATTCTTTGTCTCCACTCCACCCCCAGCGACACCCATGGGGGTGTTGAGTGGGGGAGCTATATGTTTCACTATTTACCAAATTGTGTTTCTTTTTGTGTTCTTCTATATTTCTTCAGCCCCCACCCCTCTCTATGTCGATGAGTCTTGAATCACTCGGTGTTTACTGTTCACATTCCTCTTCGTAAAGCTCGTTGTCTGTACAAGCTGCTCGTCCAATGATTCTCTGTCTTCCTTATCACCAGTTCTTGGACTGGCACTGCGGCAAGCATTTGTCTTGTTACATTCCATGCGTTCCACTTCAGTGAGTAATATTAATAGCCCGTGCGTATCTTGCAATTAGATATTTAGAACAATGCTAAATATTGCTGTTTTATGGATGAATATCCGTGTCATTGTGGCCACTAATAATTGTTTAAAAAAACCCGTAACAGTTAGCTCTATAGAGGTGAAAAATTGGTAATATCAACACAAAAAGTGATCAAATATCCCTATGTTCTGTCATATGGACGCCAGTAATGCAACCGATGCCTAGGCTTCTAGTTCAAGATACAAAGAATAGAGCGACTGTCTTCATTTCGAGACATTTCGTAGGATGCGACTAAGGACAAAAAAAAGAGGAAGGCGATGGGGGATATATGTTATAACACGTCACGTATGAAAAACAATATATATCTATTCACTAAACTCTTTGTTACCGTTCAGCGTCAGAGTTAGAAAAGTTTTTTGGAGACGGCCTAGTTGTGTGGTAAGTATATTGTGGAATTTGTCGCCTCTGTTATCTCGGTGGTCCATCGAATTTGTGGCCGGCCACTAAGTCTGCTTTTTGTAATCGATACGTTCTGAATACGATATGTTACCAATCAGGGTCACTGTTATGCCTTCACTAAGTTGGGATGGAGTTGCCTAAAACAATGTCATTCACAAATTTGCGTGAGTAATATCTTTTATTTCCTTGAGAATTCTGGTGATTTAAAAAAAAATCCTTAATGGGGAAGTGGTTATCCGCATTGTATCTAAATTACTAGTAATAAAAATCATGTTCTGATTGGTGGTTGGTCCCCAAACCCCCTACGCAGTCTACGGGCATATTACCAACTTTTCTAGTCTTTCTGATATTCTCTGACACCTTTATCTATTCTATTTATTGTTATCTGATTCTCCTTCTTCTTCTACTGCGTTCGTTCTCAAATTCCTGCAGATTGACAGGATGCAGTCTGGAGAACGGAATTCGTTGTGTCATGATTTTCAATATCGCTGCGATATCTGCGACTTTCGGCCTCACACATCCGAATTCAGCATGGCTTTAGGTCACTGACCCCATATGGGATGGGACAGCCAACTCCATCCCATAACCTCCTTACTCGCCTCTTACGACATGTATGGAAGGTAAACAGTGTTGCTATTCTTTGCTCCCCTCTCGGGCCCCGGCAACACACGGGCGGTTATCCGATTCATGTATCTGTTAATTTGCACTGCATCATTTCATATATGACGTAATTAGCGACCACCACCGAAGACGGATGTGTCGGGCCATTTACGCAAATAAAACGTCGACACAACGCATTTCCATCCTCTGGACTACATGCTGCTAGAAATATAATAGGACCATGGTCCTGTTACAAGAGAGATCCAACGAGAGTTTGAGAATGAACGCTGAAGAAGAAAAAGAATTAGCGACCAACGGCTGAGTAGTAGGCCTGCAGACCACTTTACACGTCTTCTGAGTTCATTTGTTACTCCGACTTTAAAAGGTAAATAACTTCCATTGTCCACCCAGCAATCAGGAAACGGGTACCTGAATGCGTACTTTTAGTAAGGTAGAGTAATAGACGATGGAGATAGTCACTATCGCTAATGAGGAAATGCTGAAAGGTGTCCTGGTCAGGCAGCTTTTGATGATCATTACTGGCTAGGCCGCGTAGGGCGCCGCGTAGCGCCGTGGTTAGCTCATATGGCTTCGCATATGAGTGGTCATGGGTTCATTACCCAGTTGAAGCGGAAATGTTTTTCAGATCACAACGGCTCCCAGGTTGACCCAGCCTTAAATTGGTACCGGATTAATCCGGGAAGTAAAGACTGCGAGGAGAGGAGATGGCTACCGCTCTCATTTGCAGAGCATCTGAAATGTGAAATCGCTAACATCTTACACTCCTACCGCATTAATAAATGCTATGGGTTACTTTACTTACTTACTACTGGCTAGGCAGCTGAACATTTATCAGAAAAATGTGTTATGAAACAATGATTCATAACTAAATTACATTTACTTATTTTTTTCCTGAGTTAGCTTGTACCTAACTAGACAAATACCTACTGTCCGAAACGCTGATTTCATGTATTTATGTTCTTGCAAAACGTAACTCATTATATACATATATTAATCGCCTCCTTTTACCTGTGCTAAGTTTTAAATATTTTGTAATTCGGGGCTTTATATTATCTTTTCTGTATATTTGGTTGAATCATTTCCATAATTTTATAATCATAGAAGGGCATGGTGCCTAAATATGGTTGTTGAGGCTACTGCCACGAGCTTGCCACGAGTCAACCACTCAAGAAGATAATTTCCGTGGCTCTCCTTGAACCTGGAAATCATTCTGAGGATGAAAGGGTTAATTTCCCTCCCAGCAGTTAAGGCATCAGTTTCCAGCAGGCTTAATCTCTCGGAGCGAATAATAACAATATGTTATTGGTTAGAAACACATGTATCATGATAGGACACCCCGAGAGCAGGTGAAGCATGTTGACCAGTGTAGTTTCTAGTCTCCAATAATCTTCACCGATAGACATATATCTTATATATTGATGAGAATAGAGCGTTGGCTTCACAACCGTATGGTTCGAAGTTAAGATTCTGGTAGTGACTGTGGTTTTTTATTCGGTCCAATAGTAAATGTAAAATCCAACTTCTGCATATCGTGGTGACACCAGCGGCGTAAGGCATATTTCATACAGTCACAAGAACCTCCATGCACTCCATCGCAAGCAAATAGTAACATATTTTTTGACTGAACATATTTTTGTCATGTATATAAATGTATTTTGTCTCTTTCACCGTGCTTGTTGGATTCGAACCCCAGGTTACCATCGATGTTCTTTTCTATTAGCAATGACATTTTCTTTCATATTAAAAGACCCACATAACTTTCTTTCATACCTAGATGACGTACATAATTTTCTTTCATGCCTAGAAGATGCACACAATATTCTGTAATACCTAGAAGACCAACACAACTTTCTTTCATTTTTAGATGACTCATACAGTTTTTTTAGTATTTTAAAGACCCACAAAACATTATCTCATACCCAGAAGACCCACACAACTTTCTTTCATACCTAGAAGACCCACATATCTCAGCGTTGTACAATGGCGCCCAGGAAGTATCCTCCTACTCAGAAGGGTCATTAATGCGTATATTCTTTAATTTTGTTTAGTTAGCGTTTTTTGTTATCTCTTAACAATGGAAGTTTCTTTCAAGTTAGAAGACCCACAAAACATACTTTCATATCTAGGGGACCCACATAATGTTCTTTGGTACATGAAGGCCAACACAACTCTCATTCATACATAAAAGACACATATAACTTTCTTACATACCTAAAAGACCAACATAACTTTACTTCATACCTAGAAAAACCCGCATAACTTTCTTTCATACCTCGAAGACCCACATATCTCAGCCTTATACAATGGCGCACAGGAAGCATCCTCCTATTCAGAAGGGTCATATCTGTGTATTTTCTTTATTTAAAAAAAATAATTTCGTCCATGTATTTACTAGGCGCGACAAGACAAGAAGAAAATAATAATACCACGACGTGCCATGCACAACATAAAATGCGACTAAGAAGACTGTGAATGTAAAAGTGAGTGTCCCAATCTAAGAGGGTCATATTTACCCAGATGCCATGCGTAAATTAGGAAGCGTCAGGTCAAACTCGATGAAGCTGTAAACCATGAAACAAGCGCATTCCACTGTCTGGACTACACCTTGTTAACCTGCACTTGTTTAAAAACTAAAGAAGAAGAATTTTGTATCTCCTCTAGAGTTTCTCGGTTGAATACAGTTGTATAACATTATATGTATACATATAATGACGTCTTCTGCGTTCGTTCTCAAACTCCTGCAGATTAGCAAGGTGTTCAGAGAGCGGAGTTATAGTTTACAAATTTACTGCAAAATATGTGCCTTTTGAAATGACACATCCGACTTCAGCAAGTTTCTTGGTCACGTTGACCGTATAAGATGGGACAGTTAACACCACCCCATAACTTCATGAGTTGTTTCTTACCATACGCATGGTACATAAGTAGTCCTTGTATAAATTTTCTTGTTTAAACATTATTTGAAGCAAAATTGTATTGTCTATATTTGTCATCCATGTTTACAAGAAGACATATCGCCCTTGTATAACTAATACGGACATTATATGTTATATGTTTGTTGTTACTGCGGATATTTCAATACCTGAACGGGATGTTTGTTGTTGTTGTAATAGTCCTTGTCTCGATTGGTCCATTCTGGTGACTTTGAGTGCACGGTTTGAATGTCGTGGCAAAATCGCAGCTTTTATTGGAGATGCGGTTAGTCAAGTACGGTAGAACGCGTGTGCAATAGTTGTTAGGCGATTTGGTGCCGTTGAACGGATTGGTTCAATTCCCGTTAGTCTCAAGAATTTTTAAAAATTGCCCTCTTGCTTCCTACTTAAATTATTTCTATTCGAATAACTATTTCATATAAATTGTGGATAGGAATTATAGAAATAGCAGTATGATTTACGAAACCTTCCCGCCAGACTGTTATACCGGTTAAAATAAGGCACTTAAATACAATTATTTCTAATAAAAACAATAACAAACATTGAAGAAAACTTTTAGATTCTTTTAATTTTAATATTATGAAATAATTTCCTCCTTTCAACAGAAACTTGTAACTTGTTCCAGGTTTCAAAAAGGGTTTATTTCATATCAACAGAATTGGACCTCTGGTCATATTGTACATAAAAATAATAATCCCTATAAATATTGTATGTGCAACTTGATGTGTCAGTGTTCCATATAACTCTGTAGCCTCGCCCTCGCTTCCTTTTCCATCGCCGATGCTTGATCATGCATCGCCTCTTTAAAGATATCAACCCCCCTCGGGCGATTTTTTTGAGAAACCTTGAAGTATACCACGCATCTAGCCCAATATTTGTCATGTATATATCAATTTATTTTATACCGCTGCAAGAATCTAATGAACTCTCCAAAGACGTGAACAATAACTCACAGCTTGCGATCTCAAATAAAAGCAACACAAACCTCGGTTCTGGACAAACAACGCCTTCTTGATAGGAACCAGACACGAACTGGTATGACCAGTGACCATAACAATGAGCGATGGCCGACCAACAGGTTTATGGCCAAACCGTTTTAAGTGTTTGTCTGCCAGTTCCAATCAAATCTTTCTTGCAGTCTGTTTCAAATAACGTTGTGGCTTTCATTAAGTCTGGCACCAATTATTGTTGTCTGTTCAGAAGTCTCTGGTTTGCAAGCGTGCACTTAAGCTGATTCAAAAATATTGAGTAAAGATTTTGTCAATATTTATGTAAATATTTTACTGCCTAACCTAGCAGCAATAATAACAACAGGAATATGAATAATGATAGTAACAATTTACAAAACAAGACAATAATAATAATAATAATAGCATGACTCAAGACCTAAATCCCGTCTGGTCAAAGGGATGCCATATTGAAGACATGCACACAAAAATCCTTCCATACAATTCTCCCTTCAGTCATTCTGATATGTGTACAACAAAATACATTACACTATTCGTGATATTCTCAATCCAGCATATTTTCCAATCCTTCTTATATCCTCAACTGTTTCTTGCGCAATATTATTAGAGAGTGAACTGTGTCTCACTAAATTGTGTATTGTTTTTCCCCAGGTGGTTTGTTATCCACTTTTGCCGGTAAGTGTATGAGGTGATTTGAGATCGAGCGTGTGCTCCAAGGCCAGATGTGTTGCCTCGGCTGTGTTATGACCGTCTTTGTTCAAGATGTCCCTGACCAGTTTTATCGATCTCTTCTGCGGACTTACTACGGTTAATACCCTGATCTCATTTAGTTATATACCTTCACAGGTAACTTGTGAAGTATTCTCATAATTTGACCAAACCACTTAATATGCCGCCTTTCTATGTATTTTGCGAAGGTGTTATACTTATTCTTTCCATGATGTCTCTATTGAGTATTTGTCACGCCTGGTGACCCCTGCAACTTCCCTCACTCATTTCATCTCACATGTCACTATCTTTCTGTAATGTGAAGATGAGAGAGACCAGGTTTGGCACTGGTAACACAGTGTTGGTACGAATATACTGTAAATCACATGTCTTTCAACTTTCATCTCGATCTTGGGAAGAAGAAGTAGAGGTGACAGTTCGTATGTTGCTGCATTTGCCTTTTGACATCTCGTCTCCATCTTTCTTTCTATCAAGGCTTCCATTTTCTGTGAAAATACTACCCAGATATTTGAACGTCTTTTTGTTTGTTTGTTTGTTAAATTGGGGATTAAAGCCTCTTAGCTGAGGCCCGATCATTTCAACCATATTTGAATTTTGATACTTGTTTTACTCCAATGTTGTCTATTTGTATGTTTAGTGAGATCGGTGTTCTGAAAATTTTTCATAGATTCCATCTTTTGTGTATTAATCTTCATATTGTATTTTCTACATGTTGTATTAATCTTCATGTTGTATTTTCTACATGTTGTATTAATCTTCATGTTGTATTTTCTACATGTTGTATTTTCTACATGTTGTATTTTCTACATGTTGTATTTTCTCCATGTTGTATTTTCTCCATGTTGTATTTTCTCAATGTTGTATTTTCTCCGCGTTGTATTTTCTACATGTTGTATTAATCTTGATGTTGTATTTTCTACATGTCGTATTTTCTACATGTTGTATTTTCTACATGTTGTATTTTCCCCATCTTGTATTTTCTACATGTTGTATTTTCTCCATGTTGTATTTTCTACATGTTGTTTTTTCTACATGTTGTATTTTCTACATGTTGTATTAATCTTCATGTTGTATATTCTACATGTTGTATTTTCTACATGTTGTATTTTCTACATGTTGTATTTTCTACATGTTGTATTTTCTACATGTTGTATTAATCTTCATTTTGTATTTTCTAAATGTTGTATTTTATACAAGTTGTATTTTCTACATGTTGTATTTTCTACATGTTGTATTTTATACATGTTGTATTTTATACATGTTGTATTTTCTACATGTTGTATTTTCTACATGTTGTATTTTCTACATGTTGTATTTTATACGTGTTGTATTTTCTACATGTTGTATTTTCTACATGTTGTATTTTCTACATGTTGTATTTTCTACATGTTGCAGATAGTGAGTTAACATGGTTTTTCAGCTGTTCTTCGTTGTCGTATATGAGGCTGTGTTCGTCTGCGAAAAGCAGTTTATTTAGTTCATTGTTTAGTTGTTCTTAGCTATCTTGTTCTGGGACGATGATGTTGTCCCCTGCACATTTTGCCTCTTTTATTATTCTGTCTATGAATATATTGAAAATCAAGAGTGAGAGCACGCAACCTTGACGCACTCCCGTTTTTGTATCAAATGCATCTGTAATACCATCTGATGTTCTTACCACTCACTGGCAATTTTTTTACTGAGCTCTTATACTTTTTAACAATGGTCTTTTGATACAAAACATTTCTAGAGTTTCACATAGTACGTCTCTATTGACTATCAAACGCTTTCTCCTGGTCTAAAAATATTTAGATCGTTTAGTTCGATGTTGTATTCCTATTGTAAATAACCAAATGGTCAGAGGGTGTCCGACAAAGTGGATGGTGCCGCAGTAACCTAATGAACAAATAGTAACGCAAAATGAGGTAAACAGGTTACTAAAACACTTACCTGGCCTATTAATAAAAATATATTTAAAAAAGTATATATATAAAAACATACAATAAAACTAAACAGGACAATTCTCCACGTATCGGCTCAAATTGAATCTTTTTCAAGAGACAAACAACAGAAAACGACAAAATAAAAAACAAAATAGATGAAATATAGACATCTATTTTGTTTTTTATTTTGTCGTTTTCTGTTGTTTGTCTCTTGAAAAAGGTTCAATTTGAGCCGATACGTGGAGAATTGTCCTGTTTAGTTTTATTGTATGTTTTTTATATATATTTTTTTAAATATATTTTTATTAATAGGCCAGGTAAGTGTTTTAGTAACCTGTTTACCTCATTTTGCGTTACTATGTATTCCTATTGCTCTCTCACTCATTTGCCTCCGCATGAACAAGTAGTCTGTACACTAACCCCTCTTCTGAAGCAAAATCGTGAAGGAGTGGATTGTGGTTCGGCTCTGTGTCTTGCACGTTGTTCTATTATCTTTACGTGGATTTTCCCGGTGTGGCTTAATAGTGAGATGAGCATTCTCTTTTGTTGATCTTGGTTGTCCTCAATGGTATGATTACTTACTTTTTCTAGTTCTAAGGAACTGCCCTTTCTTTCCACGCTATTATGAATATTCTTTGCAGCCATTTATCCAAATATCTTTACATGCTTTAATGGCTCGTTTGGTATGCCATCTGTTCCAGGCGATTTCGTGTTTGGACTGTTAATGATAGCCATTTCCATTTCTTAGCTTAACATTTCTGGCTCTGCGATGTCTTGGTCTTTTCCCTTATAAGTATATTGCGTCAGAATTTTCTGATTATACAGTTCTTGGAAACATTCTTTCCACCTAATCTTCCTATCGTTTAGAGGTATTTCATCTCTACTGTTTATTATTGCAGTTGGGTTTAGCTTTCTCATTCTCATTGCGTTGACACTTTTGAAGAAATCTCTAGGGTTATTCTGACAGGCCTGTTTTGATTTCTCCATATTTGCTCCAGGAATTTTCTTTGCTTCTTTGAATTTTTTATATTTATATTTCGTCTAGTTACTGCATATAATCATTGTGGTTTTTAGATTTCAATCAAGTTCTAAAGCATTATTTATTTATTTGTGTAGCTTTCTGTAACTCTAACTCTCCATGCTGTTTGCGGGTCTCCCTTTGTATGTTTTCTTACTCCGCATACATAGGCTATTTATCATGTGCGTTTTAAATAACTACCGTTATGCCATTTCTTTTGCTTGGTAGGGTAGTAAAGACCTTGGCCATTCTTCGATATAGTATGTCTCTGGTGTGTTCATCGTCTAGCTTTATAAAGATCACCTGTGGTTCTTGTTTTTTGTCGTTGAGGGTGTGTGTTCGTGTTTCCGTTTTTCAGTTATTACAATCGGACGGTGATCAGTATCTATGGTTATATTTCGTATAACCCTTGCGTCTGTGAAATTTATCTTCTGTCTACGTCTTACCAGTATCTTGTCAATCCGAGACGTTATTGATAGATTGTTCCATTTGTACCATGTTGTTATGTGACATTACATGTCTAAGTGAAACCAGACTGACCCGCTCCAGTTGTTATGATACTAAAGGAAAACAGTTTGAGACACTCGACAGTCGCAGTATTTCTATAGGAAAACAGCTAGAGCCGTTTCACGACCACCAGTAGTTATTCTTAAGAGCCTACACCTCTGCATCTGCAAATACGTATCAGGGAAACCTACACGAAATATTTATCTTCGTATAGTCCATACCTTTTGGCAGGAGGGAAAAGAGAATATCAACACTGTTACCTGCCATGTATGTTGTAGGAGGCAACTAAGAAGGTTTTTTTTCAGGTAGACTTAGCTGCAGGAGTCGCTGAAGATTAGAAAAACAAATATTTTCAGTTGAATCAAGAACGGATCCTCGAGTAATTCGAATAGCAAGCCAATGCAATAATCACTGCGATATCGATTAAAGTATCCATCTATTGAGATAAACTAAAATGCTTTTCTTTAATGGGTTGAAACAAACATAAATAACAGTCTTTAGCTCTTTCGTTGACGGACGGTCTTCCTGGGATATAAATGAAGACAGACCTCCCAGAGATGGAGACACTAACGTTAGCGAAGGATACATGATTCCATACATGCCAAACATACTTTCCTAGTGGGGCCATCATATAGAAGTTTCAAACAACCCATACCAGGCATTCCAATGTAATATAAGTGCACGTGCTACCCGCTGTCCTCACGCGAGATTCATCTATAAGATAACAAGAATCATTGGATGAAAATGTCAGGGCGACGGGTGAAGGGAATTACGGTGTAATAGCTTGAGAAAATGTATTTAACAACTATCTCCCGTGAATACAAGTTGAAAGTGCAGGACTTGCCACTTTCAGAATTCCACCTCAGTGGCAAAATCCTCGGTGGTTTCTTTGAACTTAGTCTGGCACTGCCAGGTGTAATTACGGAAGACATTCACAACAAAGGAGTTTTATGTTAAGATATGGTTTTCCTCTGCTTGGAATTGAGCTATGATAAAGGGAAACTCTCCAATGAAAAAAAAATCGAATTAAAAATAAGTATGGCTGCCTTTTTCTTTGTATTGTAGTGCATTCGTTGTTGTTTCTGAGTTTTGGAGTTTACGTGAATCAAGTTAGGGGAAGGGATGTTGTAGACGATAGAAGTGAGACAGAATGCGACACAAGCTGCTACTAAGATACTAAAGAGTAAAAAAAGTAAAGCTAACGCATACCATTTAGTAATGTCGTAGGGGTGAGTGTTAGTTATCTCACATTTCAGTGGCTATGCTATATTAGAGCGGTAGCCATCTCCTATCTCTCGCAGGGTTTATTTCTAGAATTAATCCGGTACCCAATTATGATCCGGCATCACAACTTTGTATTGTGGCATCACAACTGTGTGTGCTGGTACCTCAAGTTTGTATTGTGGCATCACAACTGTGTATCGTACACAACAACATTGTATCGTACATCACAACTGTGTATCGTACACAACATTGTATCGTACATCACAACTGTGTATCGTACACAACAACATTGTATCGTACATAACAACATTGTATCGTGCTTGACAACATTGTATCGTGGCATCACAACATTATATCGTACATAACAGCAGTGATTTTTTGACTAATAATGGATACGGATGGGTGGGTGGATTGGTAATAATAAGGAGGGGCAAGGAACCCCCCCCCTCACCCTGGGCGTCACATGAGCTTCAGTACTCTGAATTTAGGCCAAAGACGGGTAACAACCCCCTTTCCAATTTACCTTATTGATTTTCAAAAAAATATAACGAAAATAATGTTTTTAAATGTAAATCCACCCCCCCAACCCGTCTCCCCTTTTGAAGAAGAGTTATCAACGACAAATGAGTGCGGTAAAACTGATCAAGTAAGCGAACAGTGAAAACACAGGGCAGTGATGTAATTAGAAATTGCTATTAGTGAAGGCAAACAAAAAACAAAAACTGTATGCTTTGATCAAGAATAGAACATGAAACACATAGGAAACAGCAGTGTTAGTAAACGCTGAATACGGATGTGTCGAGCCATTTGTGCAAATAAAACGGTGACATGAGTAGTATACCAGGGCTGTAACGAGGAGTGGATATGACATGATATGACATGATATGCCATGATATGCCATGATATGACATGATATGACATGATATGACATGATATGACATGATAAGACATGATAAGGTACCATATCCAATAAGGTGATCGGATCGCGGGCGTGGTCCCGATACCGGCGGGGCGTGGTCCCGATACCGGCGGGGCGTGGTCCCGATACCGGCGGTGCGGCGGGCGGGTGGGGCGGCGAGGTCCCCGACCCTGAAAACTGGAAAAGTGGTGGGTAGTATATATATATATATATATATATATATATATATATATATATATATATATATATATATATATATATATATATATATATATATATATATGTCTGTATGCTGGGTGGGTGGTGTTTTCCATTCAAATTTGTGTTGACAATTATGGCTATGGTGCACTGTGTGTGTGAATGTGTGTGTGTTTTATATAAATATATGGACCATACGACAAAAATGGTTATTAACAGAAATGGATACGAGGTGGAAACATCCTTTTACAGCTATGATTGCGGGTCCGACCGGGTGCGGAAAAACTGTTTTTGTGCAAAATTTCTTAAAATATGTACATGAGCTGGTGGATCCGATACCAGAGGAAATTATTTGGTGTTATGGCGCGTGGCAGGATGCGTATGAGACCATGCCTGGTGTTAAATTTATTGAAGGACTACCAGACGTGGAGCAATGGAATGGTGATAAACCAAGACTGTTGGTTATTGATGATTTGATGAGTGAAACGGATGATCGCGTTACTAAATTATTCACTAAAGGAAGTCATCATCGGAGTCTGAGCGTGTTGTATATTGTGCAGAATTTGTTTGGTAAAAACAAAGAACACAGAACAATTAGTCTCAACTCACACTATATTGTGCTTTTCAAGAACCCACGTGACGGCTCGCAGATTATACATTTGGCCAAGCAAATGTACCCTGGTCGCAACAGCTACGTGCAGGATAGTTTTAAAGACGCAACAGCGAGCGCACATGGTTATTTGTTGGTAGATCTCAGACAGACAACACCTGATCATTTGAGATTGCGGAGTCATATATTTCCAGGCGAAAATCAGGTTGTATACGTACCAAAATAAAATATGGGTGATAAATTGAAACGGCACGGTCCAATGTTAAAAGTCCTGTGTCGGGCGAAACCAGCTGCGGTTAAGAGTATAATAAAAACGGCATCACCGGAACTCATACGTACCCTGTGTGAATGTTCCCACAATATCTTAAAAGGGCATGTTCGACTTACGACGCGTCAGAAGAAGCTACTACAGCGGCACAAGACTAATCTTAGAGTACTCGCTCGTAAAAAGACTACTGTGAAAAGACGAAAACATATTCTACAACAAGGGGGTTTCATTGGTGTTTTACTGAAACCTGTCCTGAGTGTCTTGGGTAGCCTGTTGGGTGTATAATGGCCAAGAAAATGTTGCTGATCGATCCTCGTTTATTTGAAACTCTGCAGAACAAATCTGCGTACACACCACCTGATAGTTTAACAGATAACCTGAGGGACCTGGATGAACAAATGCGAGTGGTTTTGGATCGTAGTGATTTATCTAACGCTGATAAAGCTAGACTCTACCAACAAACATTACAACAGTATTTGACACGCCTTGACCAATACAAAAACAGATCACTCGGCCTATTAGACATCAAACCACCGCCGATGGTGCCTGTGGAACCACTAGCTAACAAACTGACGCCGATGTCTCCTGTAGAACCTGTACATAAAACAGAAGAACCAACTGAGAAAATTCCAGACAAGGTCGAAGTGACGCCTGACCCACCTAAACGCAATCTCAGGAAGAAACGAAAAAGTAAAATTCCTACGCCTACCAAAACACCCATTTGGGAAACATGGTAGACGAAATGTTGGCTCGTCATTACTACAATCCTAAAAAAGCTGGTGCGTATGGTGGTGTTAGTGGCTTACAATGTACCACCAAACTTAAATCAAAACAAGTCAAAGATTGGTTAAGTCATCAGGATACGTACACTTTACATAAACCTTCTCGGCGGCGTTTCAAGAGACGTGCTATCATAACAGGTGGCATAGACCAACAATTTCAAGCTGATTTAATTGACTTAACAAAGTTAAGAAAATACAACGATGGATATTCGTATTTGGTGACGTGTATTGATGTGTTTAGTAAATTTGCTTGGGCTGTTCCGATCAAGAACAAAATGGGAAAAGCTTTAGTCGAAGCTGTGAGTGATATTTTCAAGCAAAGGAAACCTATAAATTTTCAAACTGACAAAGGTTCAGAATTTACCAATAAAACATTTCTAAAGTTTCTTAAAGACAATAATGTGCATTTCTTCACATCTGAAAATGAGGATGTTAAAGCGGCTATTGTGGAACGGTTCAATCGTACATTGAAGGAGAAAATGTGGCGCTATTTCACTAAAAGCAACAAACCTCGTTATGTCGATGTGATAAAATCATTGATTCGAAATTACAATTATTCATTTCATAGGAGCATTCAGATGGCACCAGTAGAAGTTAATACTGATAATCAAACACAAGTGTGGAATACTCTATATGGGGATAAACCAACAGACAGAAAAGTATATTTTAATGTTGGTGATAGGGTGCGCATCGGTCTAGGCCGACAAACTTTTAAGAAAGGGTATACACCCACCTGGACAGAAGAACTGTTTACCGTCAGTCAGATACAACAGACAACCCCTGTAACTTATACGATCAAAGATGATGCGGGTGAAGAAGTGCAAGGATCATTTTATAAAGAGGAACTGCAAAAAGTAGGTGACAAAACAACTTTTCGAATCGAAACTGTCCTAGAAGAGCGCGGTACTGGAACGCGGAAACAGTATTTAGTCAAGTGGTTCGGGTATAATGCATCATTCAATTCCTGGGTGTCGGTCAAAGACATTACACGGTACTAATGGAAATTGATCAAGTTGAAGCAGTGTTACGACCAGAAGAAGAAGAAAGAACGGGGAGTCGCTCATCACTCTGGGTCTTATTCGGCAAGCTGGTACCACGTTTAGAAATTGTTTTCCTCTGTCAAATGATTATTATATATGTGGTGATTGGTGTTTCATTATTTAATCTGTCTCGAACCGACCTCAACGCACCTGACGCTAAATTTTGGATTGCCTTACTGAGTAGTTGTTTGGGGTACATGCTACCTAACCCAAAGCTAGGATGAGTTTTTACGTTACCTTACCCAGCAACTCTTCAATGAATATTTATCCTGACAATAACCCCAGTCATTATTTTGTCAAAATGCCACAAACTATAGAGATGAACTCGCAATATGAAGTTGGTTTAGCTGAAATTCAGTTTCCAAACACATATTTCAACGTTCTCGATAATGAGGTGTGGTTGTCGTACGTCCACCCACCATCCAATAACCTGAACGGTGTAATAACTATTCCAGCTGGTCTGTACGAGTCACCCGAAGCTTTTATCTACGAACTCAACTCTAAGCTAACCAGTGCTGGTCGTATTGCGAAAATATATTACAATAAAGCCTCAAAGAGAGCCACGATTAAGCTTCTCGATGAGGGAACTGAGCTTGTTTTGAGTGAGACGCTGAAAAACATTTTAGCACTGTCAAAAACACGTCTGACATATGAAGACACTGATCGCACAAGTCATGATATGGTTGATATGGATCGTGACATGAAAAATGTCTACGTGTACGCAGACATTGTATCTGCCCGGTCAGTGGGTGATGCAATGGTTCCACTATTACGTTCTGTACCCATATTGGACAAGATGGCTACCTCAGTGTTTCGAATCTATGACAAACCACACTACGCACCGCTGAGTCGGTTCTCGTTTGACACCGTCGAAATCCTTTTAACCACAGACCAAGGCAAGAAGATCGCATTTACCGCTGGGACGTCAACGGTGACACTTCACTTTCGGTCACGTAAGCGTTTCGATTTTGATTAAACAATGGTTAGACACGCCACAATCCACAGAAACCCCAAACTATATGAAGAGTTTTTCTGTAATCAAGCTGGGAATGGTCTACCTGTATTTGTCGGGGGTAGACATCAAAAAGGACACGGACTAGGAAGTTTTTTTAGTGGTCTGGGTAGAATGGTGCTACCATGGTTAAAAACAGGTGGTAAAGCCTTACTTAGGGAAGGTGTGACATCTGGTTTACAAGTGGCTCAGGATGCTTTAGGTGGTGCAAATATTCGTGAATCTATGCGAGATAGAGCCAAAGAAGCTGGACAGCGCCTATTGGCTGGTGCTGTCAACCACGTTACCCAATCGGGTAGTGGTCTTAGACGCCGAAAACGACCAGCCCCACCAGGTGAACCCTGTCGAAAACGCATAAAACCAGCCGCTAAACGCCGACGAGTTCATTCCAAAAAGAACAAGACTCGTGATATATTCGGATAATGGCTCTCATTCACCCCAACTCTTGTGAATGTCTTCATTCTGGCCTTGATTTGTTTAGTGTACCACCAACCCAAACGGCTGTAGATGATGGACAATATGTGGAAATTCATCCCCTGGCTGCCTTAGCGCCGGGGGCGCCCATCGAATTTGTTATTTTGGGGAATAGTGAGGATTACTTGGATCTTTTCAATACCTATTTACACGTAAGAACCAAAGTGACGCTACCCAACGGTGATAATCTACCACCCAATGTTGAAGTTGGACCTGTGAATTATTACATGCACAGTTTATTTTCTCAAGTCGACGTCTCATTGAATGATACGCTTATCACGGCTAGCGAAAACACGTACCCTTACCGCGCTTATATTGAAGCGACTCTGAACTACGGCGATGATGCTAAAAAGGGGTATCTGTCTGCCGCCCTCTACTACAGAGATACACCGCGAACGCACGACGATACTCAAGGGGATACGAATAACGGCTTCAAAATTCGCCGCCAGCTGGCAGCCCTGAGTCAGGAAATGGATATGATGGGTAAATTACATGCTGATATTTTCGCCCAAGACAGATATATGTTGAATGGTGTGGATGTAAAGATCAAGCTAACACCCTCTAAAGATGTTTTCAACCTGATGGCTACCGATGTGACGAGTGGGTACAAAAGTGTTATTACCCACGCAGCGCTAATACTTAGAAAAGTCAAACTGAATCCAGCCATCTCACTGGCTCACGAGAAAGCCTTAATGCGAGGTAATGCCAAGTACCCGATAAAACGTGTTGGTTTGAAAACTTTTTCCATTCCTAATGGGATGCTATCACACGTCCAAGACAATTTATTCTTATCGCAAACACCCACAAGAGTCGTTATCGGTTTCGTTGACGCTGGAGCGTTTAATGGACACCTGAAGAAAAATCCATTCAATTTTCATCATTTTGATCTGACGTATTTAAGCCTAATGGTAGATGGGCGCAATGTGAGTGGTAAACCACTAACTGTTAATTATGCCAACGATCAATACATCAGAGCCTTCTTTGGGAGCCTGACAGCCCTCGGTTTCGTAGGCAAGGACGCTGGGAATACCATTGACTTTAGAGGTTTTAAGCATGGTTATAATCTGTACGCCTTTGATCTAACCCCTAGCTTGCTTGATGGTGATCAATTTGAGATGGCGAAGACGGGTCCACTGGCCATTGAACTTAAATTTGCCACCGTGACAGCATCGGCCATTCAAGTGTTAATATACTTTGAAGTTGATAGTGTTTTGGAGGTATCCAAGACCCGATCAATTCTTACAGATTTTTTAGCTTGAGAGAATGAACACTAACCAAATCTATGATCTGTTAAAGCGGGATATCTGGATTCGTCGCCTCGGTTTAGTGCGAGTCGTACCACTAGATAAGTTACCAGTCTACATTGATCCAACTCTGACATCAGCTTTAGTTGTCAATACAGACCCCAGTTATAGACCGGGTGAACATTGGGTGGCAATATATTACGATGGTGTTGGAACATTTACATATTTCGATTCATTTGGCTTACCACCCAGACATTCAGAGATTACCAAATTTCTAGAAAGAAATTCAGATAGACCTTATGTTTACAACCCGAGAGTATTACAAGATTTGTTGAGTTCTACTTGTGGCTTATACGTTGTGTATTTCTTAATGTTGAAAGCACGCGGTGCATCCATGTCCACTGTGTTGCGACCTTTCACCATCAAGCAATGGAAAAATGATAACCTTGTATATACACTAGTTGGGAATCAACTCAAACAAAGATCACGCTTACAACATTTGTGACCTAGATACTACGGTGTGCCCACGCCATGTGTCATAAATCTGCCAGCACCTGTGACCTAGAAATGTCATACTGGCGTGGGGTCATCCACGAGTCATGTTCAAGGCTAAAACCAGTTCAAACAAAGATCGCGCTTGCAACATCTGTGACCTAGATACCACGGCGTACCCACGCCATGTGTCATCATAAATAAAAATATAACACCTGTGACCTAGAAATGTCATACAGCGATAAATTCATCCATGAATCATGACCCACAAGCAACCAATCAGATCGCCGCCGACCGCCGCGCGCGCGTGGGGTGCCCCGGACTCCGCTGTGTGTATAAATAAGAAGCTCACTTGTTCTAAAGCTTCACAACGCACTACCAGTCTAGAAGCGATATTTTCAAGTCCTGTTGTATCAAGAAGATGGCTTCATCAGTTACATACTTTTCCAGAACTGCCGATATGATAAAACCATTAGGCGCTGGTGTTAATGCTGTGGCCGTATCATCCTTTAAGAAGCCGCTTATCCAGATTCGCCGATACTATGGTAATACACACATAAAGTATCCCACCAAAACAGGTATCACGATGAGTCGACAAGACTTTGTCGATCTAGTAGATCTACGTGATGTTATTCTGAATGAATTTGATCGAATTTCCCGTGTTTTTCCTACAAAACAAGCTTCAAATATGCCAGTTTCAAATACATATGACGATTCATCGGCTGCCGTTTCAAATACGTATGAAGAATCATCAGCTGCAGTTTTAAACCCCTATGAGGATTCATTCACATATGGTTGTGGTAACCTAGAGATGTATCTCACACCCGACTACGAACCTGTCTATGTACCTGAGCCATCTGTATCAGCACCAGAAAAGAAAATCCCCAAACCCAAACCAGCCAAGAGACAAAGAACACACACCGTTATGGCACCGCTTTATCAACAGTGAATTATACAGTGAACATTCTTTTTTCTTATTTATTTTGGAAAATGTACGTGAATGATAAATAAAAATGTTTTATATCTCTGAAAAAAATGTTTCTGTCAATTATTTTCCGGTTCTCGTTTGTTTGTTGTGATTTCTGTGTGTTTTGTTAACTTGTTACAAAGAAGCATCTGTCAAACCAAAGGGTCATGGGTATCCACAGGTCAAGAACTTATACGTTATCCACAGGCCGAGAATACCAGCTAAACACCAGAAGTTATCCACAGGACAAGAAATTAAGATCAGACAAGAGCAAGATGGCAAGCGGGGTTTAGGGGGTCAGAAAACAGACAAGAATCCATTAAGTGGTGGGTGTTAGACTCGGGAGACATATATATTTAAAAACACACAAATATAAAACAAACAAAAAAGGTTTAAACATAGGAAATACTTTTATTTACGTACTTTATATATATATATATATATATTTTGGTATGTACCAAGGTATACAATTATGAAAATGGCTTTTCATAAAATATTTCAAGTATGTATCATTTATACAGCATAAAATTAGTGAATAAAAATGTACAATGTCCTAAAAAGCATACAATTATGAAAAGACCGTAAACACTTATAAAGACCATATAAGTAGGCAAAGTGCATACAAATTTCTAAAGTCATAATCAATACAATATGAAATTATATAAAAATACCGACACCAAGTACGAATTTGAGAAAGGTTATATAGAAAGAGGTGTTGTTGAGACGTTATCTGGCTGTACCTGTCGTTTAATATAAAAGTAAGAAAGTGAGTCTCTGTGTTGTTCGTAAGTATACACAGCTGTCCCTGTCGTCTTAAAACCCATATTCTTACCCCCACTACTCTGTCTAGTTGTCAGAACGTCAGAAAATGTCTTTGCGTCAAATTTATTTTGCGTCTTGCTTAAACCCTTTGTCGATGTCTTGTCGTAGGGTCCATAACAATGATAAGTCTTGCTACATAACGAGATCATCCCTATACCACCATACTCGAGCTTGAATAGGCCGGGCTTTCGTTTATCGAATAGGCTCGCCTCGACGCACTGGGGGCAGTCTTTAGGCGGATCGAGCAAGAGGTCTATATGAGCATGACAGGTTTCTCTAGGGAACCACTGATCGTAGACTCGGCGATATTCAGCCCGCCTACTAGGTTTAATGACGTCATGTAGACTGTCAGCTGCTAGGGCTAAATAAAGAGAGTCCGTATCCATCTCTGTCACCTCAAAATCACTCCTGTCCACGAATCTATCGAGGAAGTCATAGTAAAACTCAAGCATCCTAAGCTTGGCGTATTGGTAAACGAAAAAACCAATCTGAATGGGCAGGTCCCATTTCGTGTGCTGATACCGTGACTCAACCTCGTATAGATCAGGACCAACCTCGACCATCTTCTTAAAGTAGGGGCTATTGACCAGGGTGTCGGTAGCTGTAGGGTCCACATACACCACTTTAGTATGTTTCGCTTTATTGGTGAGGGTTTTTCCATAAGCCGCATTCCCAAGTAATTTCATAGTATCACTTGTAATAGATGCGGCTGGTGATAGATCACCCTCACGACGAGCACTGGTAACAGTATCACCAAAGTGACTGAAGCATGCTACAGGTTCATACTCTATAATCTGGTAAATGTATGTAACCACTAGACCATGCTCCAGATACCACTTTAGCAGGGGTGTGGCCAACAGGATTTTGTTACCAACATAGCTCCCAATAAGCGTGCGACGGGGTGTGGTCAATAGATTGTGCTCTTCAGCGTATTTCACCATCAGTGGACCAATATCTGCCCGACTGACATCAATATTCTTAAAGATGGGTGTCATTTCTGAAAAATGTGGTTTTAAAGTGTCTGGGACGTGAATGTCACATTCCACAAGTCCAAAACACGACCCATCGACAACCGCTGCAAGAATTTGTTCTTGGGTGGGTTTCGTGTATTTTGCGTAGGATGGTTTACGCCGAGTGAATGTAGCAGCTAGAAAGTCTCTAATGTGTTTCTCTTTCTTTTTTAAGGCCTGCCATTCACATTCCCAACACTCGACCAGCAGGCCCGAACACGCGACAGACAGAATAGCCCGAATCTCACGTGTTTTGGCATACAACGCAGCCAGTGGTTTTTTGTTGACTGGGTTGATGACATGGCCTGCGGTGATGGGACAGTTGGGGTGTCCATGGAACATGCACCCATGAAATTGGTAGGCGGTGCGTTTCTTTACACAATAGCCATCCACTGGAATGTTACGCTCACTCAACCGCATTTCCTTGCCGTTGAATTGAGTTATTAACTCTATGTTATTAGTGTGTTCCATCCATGCTAGCCACTCCCTACATTGTATGGTGTACAGACTCCGTCTGTGTTGCTTAAAACCATCCTCCTTGGTCCGGGTGATTGTATAATCGGTGGGCATTTCCTGCATTAATGCCCACAAATAAAGAGCATTAGCGTCATACCCCTTAATGCTCTTAACCAACTTTCCACCACGAATGTTGGTTTTATCCACCTCATGGTACCTATGAAAAATAATTGAAGGACCACCGGTAATATTGTGTCGTATGATGTTGTGTAGTTCCTTTTCATATTTGGCACACAACGTAAATACGATACCGCGTGGTAGAGTTTTAAACAGGTACCTGAGGGTGATTCCAGGCACAGAGATGGCATCTTTGAACATGTCAATACCTAGGTCAGCATAGAATGAAACCTGGCTGGCCAAAGCAGCCAACATGGGAACAACATCTTTGTTGTTGTACCACTCTAGAAAATCCTGCAACGTCTTCATTTTATTGACTCGCCAGATTTTTTGGCAGTACTCATACTCTTCAACAGATATGTTGGAGCTTTTAAGCTTTGAGTAGAATGCCGCGTGTGGTGGTAAGCGTGTTTCCTTCAACTGCGCCAGGTCTGTTACATACTCGTAGCAGAAAAAACCTTTCTGCTCGACTACTTTGTAAGCCGCCAGATACTTACTGTAACTAAAACCTGGCGCGAGGTAATTGACAACATCTAAAAATTTTAATGTGTCAGTGGCTATGCACATAAAGTTGTTATTTCGCTTTACAGCGAAGTTGAAGGTCCCATTTTCACTGGGGTGGCTAAGAAAATAACGGGTGAAATATGGTTTGATCAAATTGACATCATATTTCCCCGAGTTAAACCCAATCACAGGCAGTTGGGCGAGATAACCCTCGAGTCTAGCCAACTCTTTACAATGCCCACCCATCAGCAAGGCCTGGCGTTCTGATTTAAACAGTTTTCTTAACCGTTTACCAGCGGTTTCAGCAATTTTTTCTAAATACTTCAACACGCGATTGACCAGCGCTTGAGGGTCGCCTGTGCTGACGAAACAGACTGGGTCTGTCATACCACACACATTGGATGCTACAGAACACGACATAGGGATATGTTTTGCAATATATGTCGTGTTACTCGTCGACTTTTTTTCACAGTCGGACGAGTCGAAATAGCATTCAAAGTCGAAAGTGGCCCTGTAAGGGTAGATATACACAAACTCATCATCATCATCCTCGACTGGTAAAAGTTTTGCCATTACCTCAATGATGGTTTCGGGTGGTGTGTAGAACCCACCAGGGTAGACGCCCGTGCTGCTACCACCTTTACAGGTTTTCTCGTGGCGGGTGAGTCTAAAGTTATCTCGCCAGACTTTCCCACATTTGGGACATCCGAAGGAGTGGCTAGCTTCGTCAATATTACTTATGTACATAAAGTGATCTTTATGTTGGAGGAGGCACATAGTATTGGGAAATGTGCTGCCGCTACGTAGTATGGGTATAAGGATATTTAGCTCGTTAAACTCGTACACCTCAATGTTAAGTTGGTAGCAGTCTTCTAAGCTTGGAAGGATTTCAAGTGTCACACCAGGAAAGGCGGTCTGTGGTTCTGTGTCTTGGTAAGTGTACCAATCATCCAGTAAACTACGGGTCGGTGTGTTTAGTGCTGTGATGTTATGTTTGTGATGCAGAGCTAAACAGCGAAAGAAGCAGAGATTGTCGTTATAAGGTGTTCGTGTTGCTTTGTTGGATTGTAATGTAAAGATAGATTTATTATTTGTGATATGTGGTGGAAGGAGTCGATAGAACAGCCTAGTGTGTGATTAGAAAGAAAATATAGGTAAAATTCTGTGGCACAAATATTTTCTAGCTCGTACTTGGTGTCAGGTCGCACACTAAGCCCGACTTTGGTATTGTCGATCTCATTAATAGTAGTTATGAAGCTGTCCAGGTCACTTCGATTGTTTATGATTACAGGGCTCTCCAGAACAGAAGCATTGTTGGTAGAGCCATGAAAAAATCTTGGTTCTTGTGTCTCCTTATGGCGGAGAATGATATGTTTTGTAAGACTAATTTTGTATCGCATGGCTTGGGCGTTGTGAATTGCTACTAGGGTGTCATGCCAGTTATTTATGTGTGGTTCTGTAGGTGAATGGAATATTGTGTAGTGTGCCATCTTTGTAAGTATACGCGAATGTGTCTTAATTGTGTCCCAATTGTCTTTATAAATTTGGTGAATATCAGCTGGTAGCCCAGCAAGTACATCCATTTTAAGTTTTTTAACCAAGCTGACCTCTGGTTCAGCTGGTCGTTTT